>UCOH01011268.1:0-19046 GCA_900474275.1 Synergus japonicus
AAATTAATGTGATAAAAAAGAAAAAATTTAATTGGGAATATTCAACTAATGTTAGTTTTCAATGTCAGATATATTTAATTAATTTCTAGTAATGAATAATCATATTTTATCAATTTTTATATTCAATTCTCTATGTATCAACATGCATTTTCAGCATTTTCAGGGAGTGATGGTACAGTCAGCGCCCTGTGTGAGAATTCGGCGAACTAACTGAAGAATGCAACTTGCGACAATAACGGGGCGCCATTTTTTTTCTAATGCATACCCCAGAAATAAACAAACAGTAAGTAGCAGAATATCGATATTGCAATCGAACTTTATTGAGTCAGCTGATTTCCGCACATGCGCAGCAATTAGTTGATGAAGGTGTGTTACACCAATGAATTTTTCTACGTTACACCATTCCTACTGTTTTTCATGTTTACGGAAAATATCAATATTTCAGGATTAAAAAAACGTTTGGTTCTGAAAGGTGTAGTTTCCAAGTATGTATCATTATTATAATTATTATTTTCGAAAGTATGCATTTTTTGCATTGGGTAAATATAGTTCTGGACTCCCCTCGATTCTCCACCGGCAGCTAAAATTATCTTTTTGATTGGGGTCTTTTACCTCTCGGGGGGGGGCTCCGCCCCCCCACAACCACCCTCTCCACTGACGATATTCTGCAGTCGCCTCGCTTGTGCGAATAACATACGGAGAATGCATATTCCTTGCATTCGTGATGAAAAATAGTGTGTGTAGCTCGTGTGGTATAGTTGCATATTCCGCAACTTGGGCGCTCATGGCGCACTTGCTTCACTCGTGCGAAGCAAGTGCGCCACTATACAGCCACTCAAGGTAACATCGTGTAAGGGTCCAGTCAGCTAAGGCAATATTGTGTAGGGATCCAGTCAGTCAAGGCAATATCGTATACTAAATCGTCCTCCTTTCTCTCACTATTCGGGGTTCTTGATTAAAATGAGTTCCCTCGCCTCTCACTATTCTTAATAGTATTAATTTTAGTAACTTCAAAGTAAATGTTCGAAGTTGCCTCCATTTGCTTAAAGGCATAAAATTAAAAGTCTCTGAAAATGACGTACTGTGTCAAGCAATGTTTGTCTTGGAATTGCAGCGCATGCTCGACGAATGCGATCTTGCATGTTTTTTTCTATTTGTGGGCTGTTGTTCATGTACAACATTTTTTAAATAGCCCCATAAGTAAAAGTGAGGTACCATTTCGTACCATTTCGAGCAGCTGATCTCTTAGCAACTGTAAATGGGTTTGCCTATTAACGTTTTCCTCAAAAAAGTAAGGACCGATAAAATAACCGTTGACGATTTCACATCATACCATAAGGCTCCATCGCCTTTGATGATTTACAGTTCTATGCCAATGAGGATTCGCATCCGACCAATAATGGTAATTATGCCTATTGAGGTTTCCGTCACTTTGAAATTGAACCTCGTCAGAGAAAAGTTAAAAAAATCTGGATCATTTCCTATTATCTGCAAAGCCCATTGGCAAAACATAATTCGCTGTTGGAAATGATGAAGTTGTAACTCTTGAACCAATGTAATATGATAAGCATGATATCTATGGGCTGTAAGAATTCTCAAAAAAGTTCTTCTTGGTATACCAATTTCTCTTTCAACTCTGCGAATGCTGCTGTGAGGATCAAGATGAATGATTGCAAGAACAGTACTAATACGTGCATCATTTTCGTCGTATTCGTGGTGCCTGAGTTGCCGAACCATATGTCCATCACGAGCTCTTTGAGTTAAGAGACTTATTCTCAAATGATCTACGAGTCGTCTATCAGGAAATCGTTCAGCTTACAGTCTTGCTGCAGCATCATAATTATTATGACTTTCCCCTAAAACCATTATCATATCCAGAATCTCATCAGGATGATAGTCAGCCATTTTTAAGGTGTTAGTCACTTTTACAAAATTTTGATGGTAAAATGTCAATTGAAATCTTCAAGACTGATGAGAAGAGACTGTTAAGATGAGATGTGAATGTCTTCGATCGAACTCTTACTACGCACTTATTTAATTCAAGTTTTGACTACATTATTTTTATGGTTTCATATTTTGGAAAATCATATAAAGTAAATTAAGCATACACTTTTAGTAATTTTTTTTTTCTCTTTAAACATGTCTTTAAGATTTTGATTATTATTTAGGATTTTAAATTTTGTAAGGGTGACGAATCAAATTAAAACAGCAAATTAATAATACAGTTTCAGTAATTTTTTTCAAAATTTCTCTTCTCATCAGATATTTTCAAGTAAAAATCATCAAATATTGATAAAGGTTAACTAGTTTAGGCTTTTTTAGATTATGTTTCATTTTTCTCGCTAGAAATTGACATTTTGAAGACATTGATGAAGATCATTTTTAGGGTAAGAGATTAGGCGTGCGCTTGAGCGCGCGTATTTCGTCTATAAAAACCGAAATTAAAATTTAAATTAGCGCGCCATATGAATTGACCAATAAGGTTAGCGCACTACGCTAACCTAGTCAACAAATGTTTATAAATGCTAGCTAGTTTGGGCTTTTTCAGGTTATGTTTTAGTTTTCTCAACAGAAATTGACATTTTCAAATAAAAATCATCAAGTATTGATGAAGGCCAACTAATTTAAGCTTTATTTGTTTATGTTTGTTTTTTCCTGAAGGTGTAACAAAGTTGTTACTCTAGTCGGTCTGGAGTAGGGGGAGACTGTCGATAAATGAGCCGAAAAGTCTTTGAGTCAGTAAAAACAGACTCCGGCCGTCGGGACTCGAACCCTCGGCCGCCGGCTTGCAAGTCCGATACGCTAACACTGCGCTACGGAGTCTCAAGTCAATCGTCGATCAGTCTTTTTGGAGAGGAAAGGCAATTTGTTTGTAACGTGCCAAGCTCACGTCACACCTTGGAAGTGGGGAAGGGCGTCTAGTTACGTCCCACGTAACAAAGGCAAATCGATATTTTCAAATAAAATTCATCAAATATACGTAGAATAAATACTTAATCCAGCCTTGACTGTCTGGATCCCTACACAATCTTACCTTGTTAACTAAAAGCGACCCGAAATATGTAAAGACAACGTTGTTCCATTAATTTTTTAATTGGATAAATATAACTTCAACAGAGCCTGAAATTTCTAAGATTCACACATTTACCCTAGGCTAGGTGAAAATTATACGGTTTAGGGAAAATTCTAAGGCCGGATTCGGATTGAGCAGATCAAAATCTATCAGGCTAGCTTTGTCAGATGTAAAGTTCAGACCACTTTTTTTTGTGGGCCTGTGTTATAAGACTCTATCAGCCCCCGGACACTTGGTGAGTTTTGTTTATTTGTCCTACAATATAATTTCAAAAATAAATACGGGGACAGGGCCGTAATGATAATGGGGGGAGAGGGCTGTTAGATCCAGGATCTTTTAGAGTAAAAAGAGACACTATTTAATGGGAATGGTTTGTTTAATAATCACAATACAACCGTGCAAAAGGTGAAACTTCTAGCAAAGCTGTGTACATATGTATATATATGTCGCCACGTTAGTTAAAATTTAACCTGATATTTCTTTTCAATAAGCACTATGAAAAAATTATCAACAGGGGCTAGAGTTCTTAGTCCGTTATATTACTTCGAGAACGGTAACGGGAATGAGAATATAACCGAGACTTAAATTCTCTAAGAATTTATGAGAACTTATGATTTTAGAGATTTTTATGACAAGGGAGATAATTATTGATTAATTAACCGATAAAGTGTAATAAACTGTTTTGTATGCCTCAAAGGCTACAATAATTAGGAGAGATACGACTCAATACACGGCAAATTTGAGTGCAGATCTGATTCGCGTAGTTTAGTTCGCGATCCGGTGGATTCGTCTTGAGGCTATCGTGTCCCAAAGACGACTACTTACGTTGTTGATTAACATCAACAACGTCGACCTCGTAAGTATCGGGATCCTTTGTTTTGGGACCTTGGTCGAAAGATTGTTGTCTGTAAGGAACGTTTATATAAACACTGTTTATATAAACGTTCGGAAAGACGAAAGCGATGCCCTGCGAGGTTGGTGTTCCGATGGGTAGGGATAGAATATTTCTTTTCGTCAATATTCCTCTTCAATCGTCCATTCTGACCATCGAGCCCTCCCCGACTCGTCCTGCTGGGGAAATCCATAGATTGATCCTGTAATTGAGAAGCATGCTTTTATTAAGTGATAATCGATTTGAGACAGAGCGCTCTATACTCGGTCTATCTGTCACCTCACGACCCTGGGAGGTTCACACGATTTCTCCTGATGAGCTGCTCAGAGTCCATCTTACAGTTCCTCTCAGTATTTGCCTGTAAATGAGCAAAGCATAAATCGGCCAAGGCAATTTTACCTGTATTTACTCCAACGCATCGAAAGTGATCCACTTGCGCATGCTGTCTACTGCTACAACAGTCCTTTAACCTCGGCCCTTCCTAAGTTCCCTCAGATCCACGACTTCGTAGCGATCGTTGGGTAGGACGGCCGTCACCTTGAAAGGACCCTTTGATTTGGCTGTCAGTTTCTTGCTCTGGCCAGTTGCAGCTGGTCTAGATGCTACCAAGACGATATCTCCTACAACGTATTGAGGTGGTTTGAACCGCTTGCTGTCGAATTAAGACTTTTGACGTGCCTGTTCTTCATCAGTGTGTCATTTCGCCTCTTTGCGCATTTGTCTCAGATCAATTTGATCCAACTTCTCCTGAATTGCGCTAAGTAGAGAGTTGTCTGCCGAGCTCCTAGGCTTGTACCCGTACAGAAGCTGAGCCGGGCTTTTTTGAGTGGTTCGGTTCGTCGTGCAGTTGATGGCACTTTGTACTCTCTTTACACAGTCGTCCCATCTGTCTTCCGGGGTACCAGCGCTGGTGGTTGCCAGCGAGTTGAGGATGGTGAGCTTTAGGCGTTCGACTTGCCCGTTCGCCCTGGGGGTGGCAACAGCGTTGAGGATATGCTTCACGCCATACTCTTGACAGAACCTAGCGAATCGATATGAAGTGAAACAGGAACCCCTGTCACTAATAATTCTTGTGGGTACCCCAAGGATTCCAAATGTTTGGTGTAGTGTTGCGATGACCCATTTAGTCCTGGTGTCCTTTACCGGCTCGATGATGCAGAATTTTGTGAATCCGTCAATCAGAGCCAATATGTGGGTGTTCTTTTTCTTGCTTCTTACAAAGGGACCAAGATGATCCAGATGGATAGTATGAAAGGGGAGTGCGACATTCTCTATTGGGTGTAGCAGTCCCGGCTTTCGTCCGGATGTGGATTTGTAGTATAGGCAATTCAAGCAAGCTTTTACATACTTGAAAACAAACCTTCTCATGCCTTTGAACCAGTAATTTTCTTTTATTTTCTCAAGCGTCTTTTCGGCTGCAAAATAACCATGATCATCGTGATACATCTTGACAATATTGAAACGTGATGCGCGAGGTACCACCCATTTGTTTCCCGCTTTGGTTCTACGAAAAACTATTCCGCCCCTAAGATCAAACTCGTCGAAGAACTGTTTCGTGTCCGGTTGAACGTCGCCGGTTTCCAAGATTTTACGTATAACTTCAAGGTCTGGATCTTGCATTTGTGCAACTTTGATCCACTCGGAGTTTGTGATGTCAACAACCATGCATTCAACCGGATTACGACTAAGGTAGTTTACGTGTGCTCCTTGAGCCCCGGGTTGGTAAACAATATTGAATTCGAAGTCTTGCTTGTACTCCCACCATCTTCCTACCCTGTGGTTGATGTCTCGTTTTACAGCCGTGGCGCGAACGGCATAGCAAACTATTGTAAACTTTATTCCGATGAGGTATACGCGAAATGCTTTAAGGGCATGCTCTGCCCCATGGTTTGTGAAAATTTTTTTTCGAAGTCACCACGGCCAAACGAAATAATATATCGCTTTCAAACTTTGGGATATGGAAAATGAGACACTAAATTGCGTTTTAAAATTTAATTTGAGTAGTAATTTTGAAAAAAAGCTAAGTCGGTAAGGTAGGGATCGGATTTTTTTCAAAATTACTACTCAAATTAAATTTTAAAACGCAATTTAGTGTCTCATTTCCCATATCTCAAAGTTTGAAAGCGATATATCATTTCGTTTGGCCATGGTGACTTCGAAAAAAAATTTTCACAAACCACGGGGCAGAGCATGCCCTTAAGTGCCTCGACGATGGCAAGTATCTCCAAGTCATAAGAGTGATACTTTTTTTCAACGGGCGTTGTTTTTCGGCTGTAGTACGAGACGACTCGTTTTAGTCCGTCCTTTTTCTGCAAAAGCATTGCTCCTAGTCCCACCGAACTTGCGTCTGTGTGTAGTTCGGTCTCAAGCGTAGGGTCGTAGAGAGCTAGTATTGGTCTGTCCGTAAGTATTCGTTTCAGTTGTTCTACAGGTTTTGATTGTTCACGGCCCCATTTCCATGGAGTCTCTTTTCGTAAAAGTTCGGTCAAAGGAGCAACGATTTTAGCAAAACCCATGATGAATTTTCTGAAATAATTCACAAGTCCGAGAAAAGAACGTAGTTCTTTTATGTCTGATGACTCCGGAGCTTTCATCACGGCGCTTATTTTGTGTGAGCCCGGACGCACTCCATTTTCTGAGATCTCCCTTCCAAGATAATCAATGGTTGTTTGCAAAAATTTACATTTCTTCAAGTTTAGAGTGAAGTTACTCTTTCTTAGAGCTTCCAACACTAATTCTAGGTTTTTGAAAGCTTCATCGATGCTCGAAGCAGTTATTAATGTCATCAATGTAAACTAATGTGATAGAGAATCTCAGCTCGCCGAGTACTCTGTTTATCGCTCTTTGAAAGACAGCCGGCGAGTTCTTAAGATCGAAGGGAGTTCACAGATATTCATAATGACCGTCAGGGGCGACGAATGCTGTCAACTCGATTGAGTCGTCGTCGATTGGAATCTGGTGGAACTCAGATTTTAAGTCCAGTGAAGTGAAGAACTTTTTTCCTGATAGACGATCAATCTGGTCTTCAATATGTGGCAATGGGTGTAAATCGGATTTTATTTTTTTATTTAGCATGCGATAGTCTACGCACAAACGAGATTCACCGTTTTTTCTACTTTTCAGCAGGATTGGACTAGCATAAGGCGAATGACTCTCGCGAATTATGCCGGTTTCTTCTAGTTCTTCAACGATCTGCTTGACTATTTTTCATTCTTCATAAGATAACCGGCGAGGTCAATAGCTTACAGGTTCATCATCTATCAGTCTGATCTTTAGCTTTGTTCCCTTTACTTCACCTAATTTTAGCATGTTTAGTGCAATGGCCGTTCGATATCGGTTGAGTATCGAAACTAATTTTTTTATTAATTTGGGATTGGTTATTCCCGGACATTGTACATCTCCTTCATCTATGCTTTTCATGTTATTTTCGATTAAATTTACTGCCAACGGTACCACGGGCTCATCTATCTTAAGTTGCAACCCCGTTGCATCCATTATTGCTTTCACTCCAGGAGTTGCAAGTATGTCCATGCCTACCAGTATTTTTTTTTGAGAGCTTTTGATCTAGGACTACAAACAGCTCTACCTCGAATGATATGCCGTCGATTCGGATATGCATTCTAGCACGTGCAATAGGTATTGTCAACGTGGAGTTAAAAGCTGATAGTGTTTCTTGAGTTTGGATCAGCTTTAACCCGAGTGCTTGTGCTTCACTGAATCTGATTATTGAGCATTCGCTTCCCAAATCGACCATACATTCGCTCGTGATATCATTCACGGTGCAACATTTGATGGGTTTTCGTACTCTTGTTTTATCAATTTGACACACTTGCAAATCTCCCTTCATGTTGGCTAATTTTATTCTTTTGGACTCTTTGTTTGCTTTATTTTTTGACCAATATTTTTCTTCTTTGTGGCCTATTTTGTGACAATGTCCACATGTCGGCATCTCGCCCTTGGACAGCTTTTTGATTTCTGTTGATCCTGAACCAGACGCCTGCTTCAAGTCTGGATATTCGTACTTCTTATGACCTATCTTTCCACAGCGGAAACACGCAGTTTTCTTCTCATCCCCAACCCTAGGTTTTTTTGCGTCACATCGCGAGTATTTTGTCGCTTGTTATTTTCCTTAGGTTTTTCGTCAGTTTCACGGAAGATGGCTAGACAATTGTTGAGCTCATTTATTGTTCTACAACGCGCTGACAGGACGGTGGTGTGAGTCTTCTCGTTGTGAAGGCCACGGGCAACAAAATAAACTATTTTGTCTTCGGCAAGATCGAGCTTTAGTTTTTTTAGTTTTCCGACATTTTTGAAGCAATAGGTTTGCATATCCTGACCCGGAGTGCTTTCATACAGAGCGGCTTCTCTGACCAAAACACCGAAACTGAGCTCGCCTGGAAATTGTTTTTTAAGAGCATGGGAGAACACTGGCGAGGACAGTTGAGCTTCATGTAACTCATCATGCCAGACTTTGGCATTGCCGCGGAGTCTACAAACCGCCAAGTACAACTTAGTCTTGTCGTCCCAATCATACAGGATAGCACAAGAATTGACTTTTTCTATCCAATCTGCTGCAGATTGTGTTTTAGTAGACGGGTCAAACTCCGGCAAAAACTTTTCGTTTATAAAATTGCTAGCTGATCTCTTCGAGTTAATATTGACGATACTTGCCAATACATCGGTGAGCCTGGCGAAATCATAACTGCTGGTGTTTGAACGAAGCCGTTCCAAACTTGAATTTCTTCTTGGCTCGCCTGGGCTTCGTCAAGATCTTGTCGGGTTCTCTCCCCTCGATGATTCCCTCGAGTCACGACGTGATCTTCCGGAGTTTCGTCCTGCATGCGAGTCCCGATCCCTTGATTGCTTCCTACTTCGCTTTCTGTCATGCTCCCTCGTTCCACGATCACGAAATCTACCTCTATTAATTTTTTTTTGTTTTTGAGAGAGTAGTAGTACTCTGATAGCACTGGTTATATTTCACTGGCAGTTCACTAGACTAGCACTGTTTTTTTTTTCTTAACTGACCGAGAGGTAAACAGGAGTGTATCCCACTTCTGATTTGTAGCGTAACACTTTTTATTATTAAACTATGCCTCAAAGGCTACAATAATTAGGAGAGATATGACTCAATACACGGTAAATTTGAGTGCAGATCTGATTCGCGTAGTTTAGTTCGCGATCCGGTGGATTCGTCTTGAGGCTATCGTGTCCGAAAGACGACTACTTACGTTGCTGATTAACATCAACAACGTCGACCTCGTAATAAATTATAAAGAATTAATCTTGCAATCTAATTATTTTCTATATTTACTACATAATCTAGAAATCTATTAATAACAATTTATTCATATTAACATTATAATTTATTATATTTCTTATTCGTATTTTCAAAGTTTCAGCCTTTGGACAAGTTTTTCTAACATTTTCCGAATGCGGAAAATGCATCGTGTGAACAGTGTGTCGTGAAACGCCGAAATGTTTCGACACTAAGCCGCGTGTATTTTGGCCTTAAGTTCACCTTATCCAACGCCCTTAAAGAAATTTTAAAGAACTTCAGAGGATTTAAGAAATTTAAAATTATTTTAAAGAATAAAAGGATTTCAAAGTATTTCAATGCATTTTGACAAAATTTTAAAGAATTAAAAAATATTTCAAAGTTTACATTTATTAAGATATAAAATTTCTAAAATTGAAGCTAAAGCATTAAGGTACGTTTATCTGGTCCTAAATATTGACATTTATAAAATTTTAAGACCATATAAATATACCCTAGCATATTTTCTTTAATTTTAGAAATGTTCAATTTGATATCTCAATAAATGTAGACGTGACATTACATAGAACAAAAAGGTTAGTAAGATAGAGATCGGGTAAGTCTTACATGGCCTTATAGGATTTCAAATCAAGAGTTTTATAAGAGGGGTTTTTAAGAGATTTCGAACTATTATATTTTTAAACTCATTAACGTAAATGCACCATTAATCGTCACTGTTTTAATTAAGTTCAGATGGTGAAATATTTTCCATAAAATAAATATTCTTGTTGCCTCCATATGAAAAAGTATGATTTTTTAGCAATTTTAAATATTCTGTTATCGAATTAACGATTTGATTTCTTAACTTGAAAATAACTAAAGCATATGTATTATTTGAATTGTAATCGTGAATATTAATTACAATTAATTAAATATCATATTAAGTAAACCAAATTATATTTTTTAAATTATAATCTGATCATTTCAATAATTTACGAAAATCAGAGTCGTGTTTAACATGGTATTGTAAGCATTTGAAATATTTCATTTTGCTGAAGGTGACGATTACTGGTGCATTTACCTTATATGGTATCAGTATTTCTTTCTGTCGAGAAGAACTTTCGGATTTTTATCTAATTGAAGGCATTTAGATTGAAATTTCGATCTCAAAACTAAATCTCCCCATTTTACTCAAGAATAATTTATACTTCGAATTTTGTTGCTGGGTAAATTTACTCTCTTGGAATAGAAATTTGCCTATATTACCAAAAAATGTTTAATATTAATACTTTTTGCTTTAAACTAAAACTCATTCCAACCAAAAATTACAGAGTAATGTTACTTACTTATTATATTTAGTCATTCAATAACAATTAATGATTGTTTTAGCAAATTTAATTAATAAATGGATTGTTTCGCTATTTTTAGAAGTATAAACTTGGTTTTTTCATCTTAATAAAGTGTAAATGACTAATTTTTAATCCTTTAGGAGGTCTACAAGACAATCAACAATTTTAATTGCTCACGCCAATGGCTATCAATCGATTCCAAATTATTTAAACTGTTATTAAGAGTACTATTAAGAATATTATTTAAACAAAATTAACTGTTTTCGGCTTTCAGCATATCTTAAAAAATTCAGAGTTATGTTTTCAAGTGTTTACTACACGATCCAATTGTTGTTAGTGTCAATCGTTAAAAACTTTCTAAAATAAAGATTTTAATTTGAATATAAAATGGAAAAAATTGATATTTGTATAAATGTCATAATTTTGTAAAAAATAAATTTAAGAAAAAACTCTTTGCAAGGTTTTAAAACTTTGACTATGACGTTAAAATAAAATATGGGCCCATTGGCGGCGGCTTCAAAAATTTGTATTATTGTGCAGACCTGAAAAGTGAGATTATTTTACAGTGAATCATGCAGTTATTTTCATAGAAAAAGCAGGTTATTGAATCGATGTCCATCATTATACTCTTTAACCTCTAAAGTTGCTTAATGTTTTTCGGCGCTGGAAAGTCTTAGATACTTTACCTCTGAGCACCCGACTTCGCATTTCTTTGGACTAATAGTTAACCCTGTTTTGTTCACCTTATCTAAAACTATTTCTAGATACTTTATTTGATTCTCGAAATTCTGTGTTTTGATCACTATATCGTCTAGGTAACAAAAAACAAAAGGTTTTAAGTTGGGGGTAATAATGTTGTCCATAAGTCTCTGGAACGTGACTGGCGCATGTAAAATCAAACAGCATTCTTTTGAATTGGAGCATGCCTTTTCTAGGGACCGTGTATGCGATTAAGGGCTTAAAATCATTACTATTGGATTCGACTAATCCGAACACGACGGATTTATTATCTCCTGTTCTATACATCTATTCTATGTTTAGCTATGTACAGGGCCATTTTGGAAGCCTACCGTTCCAGGGTGTTTTGTCCAAAACATATATATTGTGAAGTATGACTTATTTGGTATGCTTAGATTCATAAAAGAATACTAGTACACGAATTTTATTGTAGCCTTGTATGAATGTTGTGAATGAGAATATCATAATAATAATAATAATTCCACTACTAAGATGCGGTGCGCCACACAGTTGTAGAGATCCTCAAAACAGAGTTGAGACAACTTTCCCCCTCCACTGAGCTTTTATATAACTGGAATTGGAAGTTACTACAGAAGTGCCTACAATTTGAGTTGTAGACATATTTGTAGGGACGGCGGATTCATCAAAGACACGATCATTAAATGCGAACGAATTTAAGTTTATTTACATAAACGTGAATCAAAATCAATAGTGAGATACAAATGAACGTCACACGGACTTCTTTCTGTCGCCAAACTCTTTCGACTATCTCTTCCCTCTCATCTCCCTTTTGCCTAGAGCCATCAGGCATATTTAGCGACATCTTTAATTACTTTACGAACCAAGTTTGAATATGAGTAATACCTAATTACTTAAATTAACATATCCCACATATTTCATGAAGATAAATTTCATAAAAAACTTCGTGATTTTTTGTAATACTGACATTGAATTTGAATATATGTATTTTATTATCAGTTTTCATTTTCATGTGTTCACCATTTTGTGATATAATCACTGAATTTTTTTGTACTACAGACATATTTAAAATTTCCCGGGTCACCCGCGATTATCGATATACGACGCATCTGTATTTTACCAATCATTGCGCGTATTTTAGGACTTCAGATTCCAGTTATATAGCACCAATAAAAATCGTAGTAAACTTGTCTCAACTCTGTCTTGAGGATGACTCTACAACACAGTTGCAGTAAGTTAAGTTAGTGTATGTGTTATGAGAGTCACATGTTGGCGGTCCGGTATTACGAAATCAACAATATGTGGTTTAAAAATAACAACTCAGAAGGATTATCTTTATCTGTGGTGAGTACTTCTTCTTATTTTAATAATCGCTGTGAAATATCCCGTCTTCCACTGTGTTTTTCCTTCTTTAAAGCTCCGTAAGTTTTCAAGATTCACGTGAATAAAATTACTGTACTCTTCAAAAATTCGTCCCGAATTATATGTAATACTTTTAGAACATATTCAAGAGAATTTACAGAAAAGTTGATCCGTAATTCTTCTTGACTTTTTCTCATGTCCGCCACTTTGTACCAAGTTTCGTAATTCCTCGAACTCCCCATTCGCTACCACTAAACTGCGTGATGTGAGTTCTGATATTTTAATACCTGATTCTTTAATGTTCCGAATTATTTATTTTCTAACGTATAAGTGGGTTGCCCGCGTATTTACTAGCAACTTAAAAAATTCTTTTTCGTATCTAATCATTAAATGAAACCTCTTTTCTCTTTCCTGATCTCTTTCTGAATTAAGTTGTTTGGTCGATCCGGCTTCAGGGTTCCTAATCCTTATGGCCCGACCCTCTAGTTTCCCGACCTTGGGTTCTTTTGCCAAAAATTCCTAATCATATGTCCTAGCTTATTACAAAATAAACATTTCGGGTGTTTTCTTGCTTCCCTTGAGTTTATATAATTGCTCCTGGTCGACTAATCCTTGAGTCTTTTTTAAAAGACTCCTTGTCTTGTTGAAACGTTAGAGGTTCCACTAACGAGGATTCGTCCCCACGACTCTCAAAATCTTGCGATTGATTAGTGAGCTTCGCATACATACTTGGTGACCCTATCGCTTTTAATTTCTGTTTATTATTACTCCCACATTCTAATTCGCTTATTTAAATACTACAGAGCATTATTATACTACAGTGTGTGTGTAAAACGGTGTTGTTGAGATCTCGCTCGTTCGCTTCCATTTTCACGTTGCTTTGAGTAATCTCTTTGTAGCAGGATATTCAGAGCATCCAGCGAAATAAAACGAGTCCCCAAAAAATTTGAATAACGTGAAGACAGAAGCGAACGAAAGAGATCTCAAAAACACCGTTTTACACACACACTCTTACAGATTCTTGGCGGTCTAAAACGTGTTTCTGATTGGTCATCTTTAATGTTCTGTAGTTTAAAAACAAAGCATTTTAAGACATATTATTGCGGGAGTTTTTTACATAGTATTTGTAGGTACCAGGAACCAGAGAGCTCATGAAATACCGTGCATATATAATTTTTTTTTCTCAAAACAAAGAATCTTACGACCTCATTAATCTTTTTTAATAAAGTTTATTTGTATTAAATTACTTAATTTTATATAATGCAAAAAACCTTTTACTTTCTGACATTAGCTTTGAATTTTTGTTATTTGAAAACAAAGATAAAAACAAAGAATTTTCAAAATTACAAATAATTATAATTTCATTAATTTTCAATTAAAAACACTAATCCTACAGGTCAATCGATTCGTCTCGACACAAGGAATCTTTCTTTCCTGTACATACTTAAGTTTAAAATTTTGATTATTTGAGAAGTTAATGTCGAAAAATAAATTTAAAAAAAAATTTCAATTCATTATTTTCAAAAATCTTTGGCACGTTTTGAGATATTGATGAGGTCAATATACCTTACAAATTTCATCAATTTTTCTACAACTGTCTTAAGTTAATAAGGCGACAAAAGACGGCGACATCCATACATACCTGCATACATCCGAACAATTGATTAGAATGTTATATTAGACATTTATCAAATGAGAAAAGTTTAATTAAACCATTTTGGAAATATTGGAAAATGTAACTAATACAAAGCTTTGAGGAAGTAAAAGATCTACAAATTCTCCATGGACCTTTTTTTGAAAGAATAAGTAGTTTTAGTTTTAATCGTGAAATAGTACTTTGTGCAACAAGAGCTGAAAACCAAGAAATGGTGATGAGTGCTACACATGCACACGAGTCACCATTTCGCGCACACCTATTTTACCCATTTTGGGGACTTGTCACCATTCAGAATATAATTGTTAGAATAAAACGTCGTTTAAAATGTTATGAAATCCTTTAAAATCTATTTAAAATTAACTAAAATTTTTGAAGATCATTTTAAATGATCTGAAATTTTGTGAAATCTTCCGAATTCTCTTGCAAGTTTTTTAAATTTGTAAAACTTTCAAAACACCTCGAAATCACTTGAATATCATAAAATCTCTGAAAATTCTTTAAAATTCATGAGATCACTTAAAATATCTTAAAATAGTTTTAAAATTCTTGACTCATTTGAACTATTTTGATATCTCTTGAAATTCTTGAAAATATTTGAAAGTATTTTTCAATTGCGAAAGTTTCCTTAAAGTTCTTTATTATGAGTAACATTGAGAGTTCAGATTTTAAAGTCAGAATCCCCGTGTCCTACACGATATTTTTTCCTAACAAGAGTATGAAATCGGCTCCTTTTCGTGCTTCTCGTCCACATGTGACGGATTGTTTCCGTTGTTATTTTTATGTGTAATATACTATCATTTTCATCCAGATTCAGATCTTAAAATAAATTTACAGGTTTCCTTCGAAGCCGACGTGAGAAGAGAAAAGAAAAGAAAGCCAAAAAAAAGAAGGAGTCGATTGATGCTACCAGCAATAAAGAAGAAAAATCAGACTTGTAAGTTTATAAATTATTTATAGTTTATCATTTTGCAGAGAATTATTGAATTATCGAGAATAGTAATTTGAGAAAAATTGCAGCATAGTTAAAACGCAGAACCACCGGTGAATGTTAAAATCTCATGAGATTTTAAGACCAGTTTTAATTTTTTATATATTTCTAATGAACGTTTTAATAGACTACGAGATTTTTAACAATTTCGAGAGATTTTTAAATATTTCAAAGAATTTTAACGAAATGCAAACATTTTTAAAAGATTTTAAGTAAATTCTTTGAGTTTGAACTGTTTTGAAGGTTTAGACATAAGTTAGGAGTATTGTTTAAAATTACTAAGAGTTTCAATCTATGTAAAGTGAGAAGCTCAGAAATCGGCAACTTTTCAGAGTCTACGGAGGCACGGAAAATCGAACTTTCAACAAATATGCTGTGAAAAAATATTTTTCTGTACAGAATTATATTGTTTATACTAAGAGCACAATACTTTTTATCTTTTGATAAAATACGCAAGTTATTTTTCTATAGATTTGTATTTTTTTAGCACAAAAGTAAGGTTCGTTTTCATACTAGACTATCGCCCATATTAGCTACGGGAGGCCCATGTAAAAATTGCTGAACATAATTATTAATATTTGCCTTTCGAAAAAGAGGATTAAGCTAAAAATTGGAGCATCGCTAGATAACAATATTTTTACAACCGAGGGAGCAGTGTATTTTTAACTACCTGTCAAGTGGTATCAACTTTTGTACTCATTCAATGAGCACTTTGCTTCCTGTGAGCAAATATGATTTGCTTCCTCATAGAGGAAGCATTAAGTATTCTTTACATCAGCATTAAATTTTGATTACTTGAGAAATTATATTCAAAAAATTCATTTTCGAAAATTACAATAAAGCATAACTTTTTAATTTTTTTATAAAATGCATTAATCTTTTAGGTGAGTCGATTCGTCTAGACACAAAGAATCTTCATTTTCTTTACACCAGCTTTAAATTTTAATTATTTCAGAAATTATAGTCGGAAAATTACATTTTTAAAAATATAATTAACCATAACTTTCTTTTTTCTCAATTAAATGCATTCATCATACAGGTCACTCGATTCGTCTCGACTAATTAAACATTTTTTAATTAAATTTCAAATTTTAGTTTGAAAGTAATAAATATCTCATTTTTGTAATATTTAACTGCCGTTTGCAACATTTATAAACGAGATTCAAAATTTAAAAATACTTTATTAGGTATATAATAAATCAATATAAGCCAAAATATCTTTGAATTGACGATATTTTTTTTGTCGCCAAATTCGACATCGTATTGACGTCGAATTAATAACGGCATCGATGTCGAAGTATCAATTGTTTTGACGTCTAATTTACTATAATTTTGACGGTATAAAAAGTAGTGCAGTAGTTACGAGAAACTAAATGTGATCCTAAACAGAATCGCATTTAAGTTTCCGCGAATGAAAAGCACTATGGATTATTTTATTGGCATTTTTTTACTTAAAAACTCATCCAAGACTTGTGGATCGCTTTTACCACAATACAAAGTTTTTATAAATGGCTGAAGATGCAGTCCCATGCTGGCAGAAAACCACGGAGGAATAGAAAGGAGATCGAACTCGCTGTTCCAAAATTTCAATGATAACTGTACCTTAAGTACCAGCTATAGTGTAGAAAAGAATGGAAGACCGTTCGCACATGCGCACTACGAATCTATTCGCCTTTCTTTCTCTCGTGGAATTGTGCGAGGGAGACATTTGAACACTGTGACACATAACCTCACTTTTAAAAGCGGCTCAGAGCTCGGACCACTCACTCCCACAATCTCACAAGAGAAAGGAAGACGGATAGATTTATACCGCGCATGTGCAAATAGTCTTCCATTCATTCCTTCACCGTAGCTGGCACTTAAGGTGCAGTTTCTACTGACATTTCTGAACACTTCCCAATGCATTGTTCGATCTCTTTACTATTCCTTCGTGCAGAAAACGTCGACGCAAAGCAGAAACTCATGAGAGTCACAGAGATAGGCAGATTTGTTTGTCTCTTTCATTCTCATGAGTTTCTGCTTTACGCCGACGTTTTTTACTAGGACAGAGATATTTTGTCAAGATTTCTCTTGTTTTTCGGTACAATAAATTAAATAAATGCTTAAGGAAAAAACATGACTTTTTAGTGAAAGACTGGAGGTTGTAACGCTTTCAATAATAAATGCTGAAACAGTATACAGTCGACTCCCGTAAATTGAACACCCCCCACCACAGATCTCTTTCAAATTTTGTCACTTCGTCTTTTTTGTTTTGGAAGCGGGTTAATGCAATATTCTCTTGCCATACGCACGGGGCATAGTTTATAAAGTGTTCAATTTTTAAGTTTTTCGATCCAAGCTAATGTTCAATATACAGGAGTCGACTGTAGTGAAAATTTAAAGTGAACTTCGTGATAACTTCACATTAAGTGGAGTGAGGAAGAAACACGTGAAGGTTTAACGTGAGTTCGGAAAAAAATATATAGTTCAGTTTTCTGAAACGGAGCTGCTTGTGTTGGCTTACTGCTGGAGAAATTCTCCCATTGATCAAAATTTTACGCACGCAATTCAAAATCGAATTAATTTTATTAGATTTTCAATTGCACGCCAAATTACAACCAATTGCAGAATATCTCCTGAAGGAAATCAACGCATGCTACGTATACACTATTAAGAAAAAGATCATACGTATTGATAATCAAAAAGTGTAACGCTGAAATGTGTGGACTCGATTGGATGGGTGACCGCTTTGAAAACACAAGTTCTCAAGTTAAGCAATGTTTCGCGCGGTTAGTACTTGGGTGGGTGACCGCTTCGAAAACACAAGTTCTCAAGTTAAACAATGTTTCGCGCGGTTAGTACTTGGATGGGTGACCGCCTGGGAATAACGCGTTCCGTACTCATTTTATTCAATTTATTACTAAGATTTTTTTATAAATATAATAAAATAATAGCAGAATATTTAATAAGATTGTTTTATAAAATAATAAAATAAGGTTTTATAAATATAATAAAAAAATTGCGGTATTCCCAAGCGGTCATCCATCCAAGTACTAACCGCGCCAAACATTGCTTAATTTGAGAATTTGTGTTTTCAAATATTTATTTATAATCGTTGACTAAAATGGAGAATTGAAAATTACAAATAAATATTTTTACGCTCTGCAGCACTAATCTTTTTTCAAATATAATACTGCGTACAGAGCGAAAAAATATTTAATTTCGATACTTTTTGCATAAAACGAAGAATTGAAAATATAAATTAAAAATTCAATATTCTAAAAAGATAATACGTATCGATAATTGAAAAATGTAACGCTGAAATGCGTGGACCCAATTCCTTATTAGTCAATAAAGGTCGTGACGCATCGTATATCGATAATCGAGGCTGACGCGGGAAATTTTAAATCTTTATGTTGTTCAAAATCGCTTAAATTAAAAATAAAGTCAATCCGCGCGCGTAAGCACGCGTTCGGTCTCGTACATTATTAAGATACATATTAAGTTTCAAAGTCATATATATATTTAGTGATACATTCAAACGAGACAAGACAATAAAACTCAAATTGAACTATTTGTATCGAACTTCGAGACAAGAAAATTCATCTCGTCTTGACATCTCAGTCAAGAAAATTAATAAACAAACGAGAATAAGCGATGATCTTGAATGCTGTGTTTGCTCCAAATGTCAGTTTGACAATTTGACATACACTAAACATATTTTTATTATTAAAACTATAATTTCCTATATATATATATATATATATATATATAT
>UCOH01011270.1:0-22597 GCA_900474275.1 Synergus japonicus
AAACTAGACATGATTACTCAAGGAAAAATTTATGTTGTTTTAATTTGGTCATAAATATCCAGAACAGATCGAAAAACGCAAAACAACTTAAGCATCTCGAACGCACCTAACGTGCATTTGGCGCGCGTTTGAAAAAAATGACCTTGAAAATTGAACTCAAGGTCAAAATTGATGGAACAGTTAAATGGTTCTCTCGATCCTGGTCAACTTTTGTGTAAACCATTTTTTCGTAAATAAAGTATTTTAGAAGATACTTGTAAATTAAAATGGATCACCTTGTATTTTAGATTCAGAAAAAACTATTTTACCGATCGTGCTGAAATTTGGATATGTTATTCTACACATATATCGTTATGGCATGAACCAAAATCATAATTATTGATTAATATTTAACCCTTATTTTAAACAATTTACGTTTAAAAAAAGGTAGAAAATTTTCAAGTCGGCCATTTTGTATTTATTTTTTTCGGATGTCAATTATTTTGGTTCATGCGATAGCGACATATGTGTAGAATAACATATTCAAATTTTAGCCCGATCGGTCGAATAGTTTTTTCTGAATCATGCACGCCAGTTTTTAAAATGGGTAACTTCCGGCAGCCATACCAGACAGATTTATTATTAAAAAAAAATTTCTAATAGTTTTTTTACATTCTCATCAAAGAATGTATTAGATTTGTGTAAAATTTGACCCTCCCATTTTTTGTCAAATGTCGACGTTTTGTGACCCCCTGAACCCAAAAAACATTTTTTTATCAATGTGTCTGTCTACCTGTCTGTCTGTAGATTTAAGTTTGTGAGCACGATAACTTTCGAAAAAATTGACCGATTTAATTGGCCTTTGGTATACTCTTTTATTGTCCTAAAATAAAGTTCAAGTTCGTTAACCAGCCATTTTTAATAAAAAGTAAAAAATTTGGATAATTTTTAAAGTTAAAAAAGAAATAATTTTTTTTTAATTTATAAATTCTGTTCAATGATATTCATAGTATTCAATTAGTCGAAAAATTCATCATTATGACTTTTTATAAAACAAAAATTGTGAGATATATTGTTACGTCCTACCTAATATTTATTTACTAACCAACCTACCTGGCAACAGACTCGATTTCTATATAACTAATTCCCTCGTTTTAGTCCAAAACTTAATGCGAATCTGGGAACGAGGACAAACCAAATGAAAGAGAGATTTTAAATAGAATTTACACGATTTATTAATTTAAATTACTATTAAATTTTAATACATATATTTGCGAAGATGACCCTTACGAAAAGCTAAAATGAGGTAGAGTTGAGTGCTGAATGAGTGGGCTTACCGGTGATGTTTCGTTAGATGCGTACTGGTAATCCTTTTATGATCCTCCTCGTATCACTGAGTTTCTACTTTTTGCATGTTCAGCAATTTCAATAGTTTTATTAAGTTCTCTTTAGTGGGGTTTAGATATTTTGTAAGTTCACTTCTGCACTTCTGAATGTTTAAGATTCACCCTCCACTTGCTTTAACACTTGGTCGAACTGTTACCTTCACGATTCGACACTTCACACACATTCACCGTAGTAGATCTGCACCCTTCGCTGTTTTAACTCAAACTCGACTAGACTGATGACTGCACTCTTAACCGCTGAATTTAA
Source organism: Synergus japonicus (assembly GCA_900474275.1). Lineage (NCBI taxonomy): Eukaryota > Metazoa > Arthropoda > Insecta > Hymenoptera > Cynipidae > Synergus > Synergus japonicus. The sequence continues at coordinate 1,633 of UCOH01011270.1, forward strand.
GACTAAACTGAAACTGAAACCCCAACTCAAACTGAAACTGGGTCCTCTATGGGCCATTCTGTTTTTATGGTGATCCTAGATACTAAGAGATTTCAATAGACCAGTTTAGTGCGGTGTCTGTGAGTGGCGCCATTTCAATAGACTAGTGTTAATGCAATGTCTATGTAAATGTTGTAGTGTTAGTGCCCATGGATATTCTGCAGATATCATTCTGGTTTTGGGTCAGTTGCACTAGCGGGGGTGGCTTTTGACCTCTCACGGACGCGTTGAGTGATTGAGAGTGTGTATGTTTCTTGTGGGTGTCTCCTATACAGATGGAGTTTGTAGTGTGCCTTTGAGGGCGAATGTTTTGGTATACAGGTCAATGTCCTCTTGTAGATTTAGAGACTTATTAGTGTTGCAGGTGGCTCGAGTCGTAAGGGTCAGTTACATAAATATGAATGAAATAATGTTTACAATTATAATTATGGCTTATGATGAAATGAGTAAATGTTGTCAATGGTGATGATGATAATGATTAATTACTTAATAGCCAATTAATTAATTAATATTTAATTAATAATTAGTTAACTAATGTCATGCTGACATGACAATATAACTATTTAAAAATTCAAAAAAATAAAGATAATTAAAACTGATGTGCATTGATGAGAATGTGTTCCTTAAGGTCGATAGAACCTTAAGTAAATTAGTTTTCTTCAAATAAAAATAAAGTAATTTAAGTAAAAGTATATATCAGAGATGAAGATTGATAAGCGAAAGCAAGCGCGCGAAGTGTGATAAGAATGTTCTCACAAGGCCCCCCTAGTTATATCTATAATCATGTGTAAAAAGTTAGAATCTGTAATATAAATTTTATTTTGATAAAAAAATTCTTAAAAGAAAAGGTGAAAACATATGGAATTATCATTTACATATGCAAAGCTCTGCATATTAAGAATATCTATATTATTCTCTTTTTATTATATTATTCTATTATTCTTCATCTTCTTCGATCATAAATAATTGCATTGAGTTGACTTATGCGCTCATCATAATATGCCGTCTGATCACTTAATGCAACTAAAAATTTAGACCTTTTGGTCTTGATTTCTTCTAAAACCTTTGTAGTCTTTCTTTTAGCTTCTTTTCGTTCATTTTCCCCTTTCTGTTCTTTAACTTTTCTAAGTAAATCCTCCTTGTAAAACGCATGTGCGTTATAAGAATAGTTTTCCCCAATAAATAAAAATTAGGAATTTATGACAGCAGAATTCCCGGATCTTTCCAAAATTTCCCGGCATTTTCCCGTATTTTTAAAGATCTACAAAATTCCTAGCAAATTCGCGTATTTCCCGGTCGCTAGACACACTGTATGATCAGATTTGCCAAGAGGATTGCAATATTGTTTTTTAAGTGGAATTTTTAAACGAACTAAGACTGAATTGAAAAAAAGGAAATGAACCTGCAACGCCGCGCCGCTGTAGGCGGATAGTGCGGATAGTGCGCAGAAACATTCCATGAAAAACATTGCATTTTAATTTTTGCTTCTAAACGTATTTCCCGCCCACTAAAACTTACAGAGCTTGTAGAGCACATGTTGACCTTTCTTTGGAAAAAAAATGAAAAATGTAGTTTTTCTAAAACAGTGATTTTCATTTTTTGGATTTTCAAAAAATAGTAAAAAAAAATTTTTTTTTGAGTTTTTTTATATGAAATTACGTTTTATTACAAATAATATGAGATATCAAAAAGTTAAATCGTTTAATTAGATCCAAAGATATGATATTTCCAAAAAAAGGAACAAAAAATTTCAGTCCCATTACTTCGCCATTCTTTGAAATTTTTAAAAATATTTGGTATGATTTTTCTACACTTCCAAAGGACTGATTACACCCAATTACCCACAAATCCCGTTCAATCCCGAAAAGACATGGACTCCACCAGTTCCTTACGCTTTACAACTATTAAAAATCGACTTAGATTCTGTGTCTTACACTTCAACATATACTGATTCATCGAACCACAAAGATGTAAAACTTTTTCCGACTCTCATACGATATTTTGATTTGAAAGCAGGAATCCAGGTAAAAGTTTTAAATTTTGAATCTCTTTCTGGAGAAACTTCACATATTCTTTAATCGACATTGTAACGTTTTATAGAAAACTAGGCACGGAACTGCGTCTCAATAATCATTAAGCTTTTATTTTATTTGAGGAACTCAAATTTATTTCTGCGCCAGTTATTTATTAAGGATAAATAACGATGAGTTCCAGCCACTAGCTCAGGTCACATCTCAAGGTCACGGACAATCAAATTTACGGAAATAATCAGAGACAACAATTTCTATTGAGAAACAATCAAATTTATGTTGACAATTACGTAATCATGGTCTAGAATGAGGTAGTTTATAATACAATTGAAAATGTGTAGTTTGTAATATTCATTATTAAAGGTAATGTTAGAATGATGACTAATAATCATAAACGGAAAGACTGTGTTTTAATTTAGACTGGAGAATCGAATTGAAGATTCGATTCTCATTATGAACGTATGTCTGATGGGCGCGTTACGTAACGCTACAACCGCACCAGAGATCGTTTTAAAATTTAAACTTGACGACCATAATTGATAGAAAATATACAAGAAAATCAAATAAGATCGATAAATGACAATGAACTATTATGTGTGATAAAACATTACATTATGAGCAATAGATCGTTATGAGCATTTCGAAATCACAAGAATAAAGAAACAAAATGGCTAAGCTTGGCAAAGTAACTCCAAAACTACGAATATCAACAAATGCTACTTTTCGGAACTAGCCGATAACAAAAATTCATACCTTAGCCATAGTTAGTATACAATTAATAATATCCTTTTGAAAGACAATTATGTCCTCAGACAACAATTCAACTGATTAAATATTCACAGCGTGTTACAATTCTATGGTCTTTAATACTAAGTATAAGTTAAATGCTATTACTGCATAATTAAGTGCCAAATTGTTAAGCCTGAAAAGAAGACCTTATGCCCTCTCATAGGCTAGAATCAAAGGAAGTGGGAAAGGTTCCTGAGAGAGGCGAGCAAACACGTAGTGATTTCGATAAAATAACAAAATTTATTTAAATAAAAAACAGCAAATTCAAGATGCTTTAACACCGAACGGATGTGGAAATAGGCTCGATATAATCTTATGTTTTAGAAATCAAATAAGACGCGATATAAATAAAATAGTCAACTCACAAACCGAGCAATGCCAAAACATCTCTTATAATTTTATGACAATTAGAAATTGAAATCGAATCCCTCAAACTACCCTCGAGTCCCTTTCTGAGATCGTTAAATACAAAAAGTGGTTCAACCTTTATTAGACACCCCAGATTACTTATACTCGAAACCACACCAGGAAGTTCACTTTTTCCCAACACTCGCCCTCCTATCCAAAATATGGACCTGTTTACTTACGTAAACTCCAAATTTGTTTATATGGAACGACATATTCGAAAGGAAATCAAAGAATTATACTACGATATCTTAAATCAAAAATGTGAACTCGAGAAAAAAGTATTCAAAAATACACTAACTCTAGCTATTCAAGCACCAGACGAATTTGCATATCACTTAATGAAAGGACCCGGATGTATGTCAATTATAGCAGGAGAAGTAGTATACATCATACAATGTATTCCAGTCGAAGTTAGAATTAGAAGAATCGAAGAATGTTATACTCACTTACCAGTCTTCCAAGGAAATCAAAGTCTATTCTTTTCCCCAAGAACACACATCTTAACAAACAAGGGCACTCAAACCTCATGCAATACTTTCATTCCAGCAATGTACTTTCTAGGAGACAGTTGGTATAAAATGACCCCAAATCCTATACAAGCTTTAGCACCATCAATCATGAAACCCCTAACTAAACCAACTTGGCATTACACTAATCCAGCATCTCTTGCAACCAGCGGAATTTATTCCCAGGCTGATTTAGAAAAACTCCGCAATCACATCATGTTCCCTGCTGAAAAACCCATCATATTAAACACACTAGCACGAAGCGTAGTAGGAAAACCCACCTTAACACAAGGAATATCCTTAATGAATCTGCTAGACGAAGAAACACTAGAAAAAATTGTAGAATCCACTTGGACAAAAATTTTTACAATAATTACCAGCTTTGGAACAAAATGCGCAGGATTAATAGGATTCGTAATAATAATTAGAGGAATTAAATTACTTATTGACACAATAATCCACGGTTACGCCCTATATACCGTATTTGGATGGTCATTCCATCTAATAGGAGCAATATGGGATTCAGTTACTAATCTTTTATTACATCTAGGTAAACAACAAAAACAGAACCTTCAGCACCAAACTATACCGAAAACACTAATAACCAAGGTACCCACCCTACAAACATTAGCACGAATACTTCCTCAAATATCTATCCAAGAGACCAACTAACAACTGTAGCAAATTACCAAGAAAATACCTTACATTTCTAAAACAAGCATGAATTCCTTCAATCCGTAACCTTCTTTGACCATCTCCTGGCAAATGAAGACAAACCCCCTATTAAGTACGTCTTAAAACAACACCCCTCAAATGTCGAAGTCATTGTACAAATAGCAATGATAATATTACAATTATCACCCGAGTTTAATAGACTAACCGAATTACAAAAATATTGTTTTAAAAACCAATTTAACCAGTCAAGTTTCATAACACTAAAAATTAAAACAACTCCTACTGACGTCACATACACATCAATTTGTAAAGTCGACAACATGAGAGAAAGCGGCACAGGGAAAACATCTTCCCACTCAAAAACAATAGCTGCAGAACAAATGAGAAAGAGACTCATATCTTTACAACTCCAAAACGAAGTCACTGATAAATTCTCCAAATTACAAATGAACGACAATGGTCCAACATCTAACATTTCTAATCCTAAAAACAAGAAAAATCCTTTTCGAAAACTAAAAACAATACCATCACGACTAAATCCCATCTCCTATGTGACGGGCGATATTGTCGCCCATCAAATACATGCAGAGCTCTTATACTCCCGGTCATATTTCCGGTAAGATTCTCGGTCACATTCTCCGCTTAAAGCCCATCACCGTTCTCTATACAAAACGGCCGACTAAGAGCTCTGCACCTACCACTCCCTGCCATTCGACTCGAGGCGAGAAGTCTTCAGCTAACTATCCCCACCAACTCACCGACCGCAAGTTACGCAACTCCAAAGCATATAAAAGAGGTGCGCCGATACTTTTTGATTCAGTTCGTCGGGGAGTAGCTTAGCCTACACTCGGGGAACTGACTGTTCTCTCTGCTAGTGGGCGCAACCGTAGCAGAGCGAACGGGATCGACTCGACCTAGACATCTTCTTCAGGTAGAGTTCACCAGGTGAGCGACTGGAAGGTGCAACTACAGCCGTACACCTGGCAAAGGGATCCACGACTAGAGGGCGCAACCATAGCCGTGAATCCCGAGCTGACCTGGAGTAAGACCGACCTGGACAGACTCTTCAGGTGAAGTCCACCAGGTGTGCGACTAGAAGGTGCAACTACAGCCGTACACATGGCAAAGGGATCCACGACTAGAGGGCGCAACCATAGCCGTGAATCCCGGACTGACCTGGGGACAATACGTAACCGACGAACATCTTCCTCGAACAAGGTTCACCAGGTGTGCGACTGGAAGGTGCAACTACAGCCGTACACCTGGCTAAAGTATTCATGACTAGAGGGCGCAACCATAGCCATGAATACTGAACTAACCTGGGGATGTTACCTGACCGACCGACAGCCGACAAACCGCGAAAACTCGTTTTACACCTGCAACCGTCTACATAGACGAGAACTAAACCTCCCTCGCCCCTCTCTCTCACTCCGTACCGTATACCGCCTAAAGAGAGAGAGACGGGCTCAGGAGGAGACGCTCGCCTCGTCTACCGCTTACTATACGCATGCGCAATCATCGCTTACACCGCTTAATATTTCGCAGGTACCGACGTAACGCCGTACACACTCGCTCGCTCACACGCTTCTCTCTCTCAATAACAACGCACTCTCTCAACTTACGAATAGCTCTGGATATCAACGTATTTCACGTACCTCTCAAATACAACCGTTCATCCGTTTACACATTCACACCACACACTATAAACAAAGTACACTATCGCACACACACTTAGCTCATAATTAGAATTGTAACTATATATTCTGAATCATCATGACTGGAGTAGCATGGGTCTACGAGCTCCGCAAAGAAAACCTCCAAGACGAGTTACGACGTTTTGGCCTCGACCCAACCGGGGCTGTACCAGTCCTCCGCCAGCGATTAGTGGTTTTCGTTAGGGCCCACCCTAACTTATTCGAACAAAAGCCAACCGACCCCGAAGAATATAAGGAAGATTTGGACAGATCGAAAGATTTAGAGGACCTACAAGTTGAATTAAACAAGCTTCAACACCAAACATCTTCACCTCGGCCATTCGCAAATGCCACCACCGCAGCTCCACCTTTGTAAGATCCGAACCTTACAGGGATTCATGATCAAACTGTACCGCTACACAACACACAGTTCAATCTCCGTGAAATCATGCAGAACCTAGAGGACAATACTCCTTCAACAAGGATTCTTGACCAAATGCGCAAATGGAATTGCCACTTCGACGGCAAGAACGTTTACAGTTTCTTGGAACGGCTCAAAGAATTGCAGAGGGCATACAACTATTCAGACGACCAGATCCTGAGAGGATTCCCAGAACTGCTAAAAGGAGACGCACAACTCTGGTACAGAAACTGTGCGAACAATATAAACTCCCTGCCAGAGCTGGAACTCGCATTACGAAGATTTTATCTTCCACCGTCAGAACTCCGCCAATTAGATCAACAGATCTACAATCGACACCAAGGGATCAACGATCCAATAAGGGACTACGTCAATTCCCTCTTAACTCTTATAAGACGACGTGGAGGTTTCTCACAGGAGAGAACAATGGAAACCTTATATTACAACATGCAACCCGGATTCAGACTTTTCATTCGTCGCGCTGAAGTGAACACACCAGATGAACTCATCAGGAGGGTCGAGGAGATCCAGGAGGCCCAGAACCAGCAAGTTGCAGAACAGCGGACTGAACTTAGATCGGCTGCTAGACCATCCAGACAACTGACCGCCAATATTATGCCAATCTACAACCCCGCTACTACTTGTTGGCGCTGCAAAGGAAGTGGTCACCCCAGACGTCTCTGCCGTAATCCAGCGAAGAAATTCTGCTCCCAGTGCGGCAAGGATGGAGTTCTAACCCGGGATTGCTCCTACCCAAAACAGGGAAACGGGAAGCGGACCGGGCCAAACTAGGCTCAACCCCGGTCCCATACGTCATACCATCAGAAGAGCCACGGATTTTTATCTCGGTAAGAACCAAAAACATTACAATAAAAGCTCTTGTGGATCCAGGATCAGTCTGCTCTTACGTAAACGAGCAGACAGCCGACATTCTGTTATCCCAGGGCTGGGAACAGCGTGAAGGTAACACGATCGCCGTGATGGCCGACGGAACGGAAATACCACATGAGAGTTGTCTTTTGGGTCAATTGTCGGCAATGGGAAAGAATATCGAAGCTGAAGTTTCCATACTTCCAAACCTTAACCACGAAATACTTTTAGGCGTTGACCTTCTTTATCTTTTAGGCCTGGAAATCCGCATAAACAAACGAAAGGTCTTCCCACCGCTCCGTACTCATAAAGGGGAGATCTGTACCGTCAAGGGCCCTATTTCAATGAGCCATCTAAAGCCCGAGGAGAAGAAGATCGCACAATAATTCCTTGCTGAACAAATCAATCGACTAACGTCCGTCAAAGGCGTCACACCGTTAGCCGAACACAATATCCACCTGACTGACCCAACCCCTCTCAAACAACGTTATCGCCCACGAAATCCAGCCATACAGGAAATAATGAATAAAGAAGTAGACGAAATGCTCAGGGAAGAAGTGATACGCCCATCTAGCAGCCCATGGAGCTCACCGGTTCTCATCACTCGCCGTAAAGATGGAAGAGCAAGATTCTGCATCGATTTCCGAAGACTAAACCAGGTATCGAAAAAAGACGCCTACCCGATACCCCAGATAAACGCCATCCTGGACAAACTACGCGGAGCCAAGTATCTCTCGTCCATCGACTTGAAAAATGGCTACTGGCTCGTCCCCTTAACCGAAGATAGCAAGCCACTAACAGCCTTCACCGTCCCAGGGAGAGGACTCTTTGAATTTAACGTCATGCCGTTCGGATTACACACCGCACCGTCAACTTTCCAGAGACTCCTGGATAGAAGAATCACGCCGGACATGGCCCCTCAAGCTTTCGCCTACCTGGATGACATCGTCATTTGTACATCAACCTTCAAAGAGCATATCGCCCTGTTGAAAAAGATCTTTGACAGACTCTACGAGGCAAAATTAAGACCCAATCCGGACAAATGCAAGTTCTTTAGATCAACGCTCCATTATCTAGGACACGTCATCGATGAGAATGGCCTACATACCGATCCTGAGAAAGTTGCAGCAATCCAGAACCTCACACCACCTCGGAACATCAAGGAAGCACGCAGGTTCTTGGGACTGATTTCATGGTACCGCCGATTCATCAAGGATGTCTCCCGGGTAGCAGCACCACTACACCAACTCCTAAAGAAAAAAGCTCAGTGGCAGTGGACCAAAGAACACCAGGAGGCATTTGACGAACTCAAAAGACAGCTCACATCAGCACCAATCTTAGCGTGCCCGGATTGGAAAAAAGAATTCGTCTTACAAACAGACGCAAGTAAAGAAGGGCTAGGAGCCGTATTAACACAGATGGATGGCAACACCGAGAGAATAATTGCATACGCCAGCCGCGCAGTAAGTCAAACCGAAAGCAACTATTCTGCAACCGAACTTGAGTGCCTAGCGGTAAAGTGGGGAATCTGGAAGATGAGAGATTATCTTGAGGGTTACCACTTTGTCGTTATCACCGACCATCTGTCATTAAAATGGCTGGAAAAGATTGACAACCCTTTAGGACGTCTGGCCCGATGGGCAATGGAGTTGAGTCAATGGGACTTTAAAATAAGATACCGACGTGGTGCAGACAATGTCATCGCTGACACATTATCAAGACAGCCATACGAGACCTGCGCTATCAAATCAAATATGGACACGGACTGGTACCAGAAGAAATACGAAGCCGTCCTAAGGAACCCGACCGAGAATCCAGAGTATTGCATCCGTAACAACCGCTTATACCGTCACATCCAGCATACTCTGGATTTCAATGATTACCTTCAGGGCGAACAATGGAAGATCTGCGTACCTCGTGCAGAACAACAAAGAGTCCTCAAAGAAGTCCACGACGACCCGCAATCCGGACACCTTAGAGTTGCCAAGACACTTTCCCGTTTAGCTCGCCATCACTACTGGCCAGGAATGCTCAGGATGGGAGCCCATTACGTCAGGAACTGCGAAAGCTGCTAAAAATTTAAAGCTCAACAACAAGCTCCCGCTGGCTTAATGCATGCTACTAACGTCGAGGGACCTTGGGAAATGGTCTCTGTCGACCTCATCGGGCCACTACCGCGCTCTTCAACCGGAAACACCTGGCTCTTGGTGATGCAAGACCGCTTTACCAAGTGGATTGAGCTACGCCCGTTAAAGAAAGCAACTAGCCAAGCAATAACAACTGCCATCAAAGATCAAATTTGCTTACGTCACGGCTGCCCTAAGACCATCGTGTCTGACAACGGACGACAGTTCATCGGAAAGGAGCTGAAAGCCCTACTACAGGGAATGCACATCAAGCACCGTTTAACACCACCGTATACCCCACAGTGCAACCCTGTAGAACGAGCAAATAGGGTCATTAAAACCATGATAGCCCAAAACATCCAGAAATCCCAAAAGACTTGGAACATCCGTCTCCCTGAACTCCAGTTCGCTTTCAACACAGCAACCAGCGCCACCACAGGATTTTCACCAGCATATTTGAACTTCGGACGAGAACTCCAGATTCCAGGAAGCCTTGCACAAGAAACGGCTATACCGACGAGGGAAAAATTTCAAAATAGGATCGAAAAACTCCACGCAGCAATAGATTTAACCCGGAGCCAGACAGCAAAAAGTTTCCAAAAGCAGCAAGGTCACTATAACCTCAGACGCCGAAATTGGGCTCCAGCAGTGGGGGACAAAGTCTTAAAAAAGACACATTTTCTCTCAAATAAAATAGGGGATTTCAATGCTAAATTAGCAGAAAAATACGAAGGACCGTTTACCGTCGCCAAAAGGGTCACCTCCAACATCTTCGACCTAAAAAAAATGGATGGAACTTGGGTTCGCCACATACACGTAAAAGACGTAATTCCGTACCGCAGCGACCCAACCGTTACCAACTCATCATAGTTCCCATCGCTAGCGAGCGACGCCCCTCCAGACCGGCACTCCCACCCCAGCACGGCAGACTAGAAATCGGACCGCTTGACACCAAACGATTCACTTTGAGTTCAACCGTCGCTACGATGAATCTCAACTCGCCGCACCCAGAATTCCTGCAGGATTTGGAGGAACACCTGCAAAAGCACGGGTTCAGGCGCTTCCAAAAGGTAGGCCCACTCTACCCCAAGGAACCAACACCACCAGCACCTGAAAAACCACGACGACAGGTCGCAGCAGCCTCCACGACTCACCGACGGCCAGTTGCTTCCTGTCCCGACGACGAGTGCCTGCAGCGTGTCACGCAGCGAAAGCCGACACGACCTCAGAAAACCTGTGCTGGCAGATCAAAGGCCCCAGCTCCAACGCGCGCAGCAACAAAGCCGCTTATACGGGCTATTGAAAAAGTATCCCCACCCATACTCCTGAGTTAACCGGCGCCACCTGCCCCGCAGGTTCAAACCGCAAGCGAACCGCCAATCGTCGACCTGACCACAGACGCCGAACCTGTGACGCCTGCAGCTAATTGCTCAACCACCACCACAGAGCACACTCAGGCGCCACACGAGGCCACTAAGGTTCCGCAGGTAGTTCCCACCATGGCCAACCACCAAGCCGTCCTACTACCTGACGGAACAATCCTGCAGGTGCCTCGCGGGATGAGACGCCTCAGGACCCGTATCGGAAGCACAAGGTACAAGTTCCGCCTCAACAACAACGGCATCATCACCAGCGTAGCCATCATTCAGGAGGCGGTGGTAAGCTCAACGAAATACAAGTTTGTGATCCAATCGTACCTGTCATTTGTGCTGTATTTCATTTCTTTGTGCTCGCGAGTGAAGAACAAAATAACTGGTGCCAGTGTTTTTGCGGGGACACGGAGCTTGACATATCTCAAACTACCACCTTCTCGTACAGGCACAACGTTTACCAGATTATCTATTTTTTTATTATTTAACTTTCTCCGCCATCTCACATGTCATACGAAATTCGAACAATGTGTCTCACTCTCACCTGTACCTGTCTTCATCGTTCCACTACGTTTCACTCTCCGAAGTGGGGGGGAGATGTGACGGGCGATATTGTCGCCCATCACATACATGCAGAGCTCTTATACTCCCGGTCATATTTCCGGTAAGATTCTCGGTCACATTCTCCGCTTAAAGCCCATCACCGTTCTCTATACAAAACGGACGACTAAGAGCTCTGCACGTACCACTCCCTGCCATTCGACTCGAGGCGAGAAGTCTTCAGCTAATTATCCCCACCAACTCACCGACCGCAAGTTACGCAACTCCAAAGCTTATAAAAGAGGTGCGCCGATACTTTTTGATTCAGTTCGTCGGGGAGTAGCATAGCCTACACTCGGGGAACTGACTGTTCTCTCTGCTAGTGGGCGCAACCGTAGCAGAGCCAACGGGATCGACTCGACCTAGACATCTTCTTCAGGTAGAGTTCACCAGGTGTGCGACTGGAAGGTGCAACTACAGCCGTACACCTGGCAAAGGGATCCACGACTAGAGGGCGCAACCATAGCCGTGAATCCCGGACTGACCTGGGGATAATACGTAACCGACGAACATCTTCCTCGAACAAGGTTCACCAGGTGTGCGACTGGAAGGTGCAACTACAGCCGTACACCTGGCTAAAGTATTCATGACTACAATGCGCAACCATAGCCATGAATACTGAACTAACCTGGGGATGTTACCTGACCGACCGACAGCCGACAAACCGCGAAAACTCGTTTTACACCTGCAACCGTCTAAATAGACGAGAACTAAACCTCCCTCGCCCCTCTCTCTCACTCCGTACCGTATACCGCCTAAAGAGAGAGTGACGGGCTCAGGAGGAGACGCTCGCCTCGTCTACCGCTTACTATACGCATGTGCAATCATCGCTTACACCGTTTAATATTTCGCAGGTACCGACGTAACGCCGTACACACTCGCTCGCTCACACGCTTCTCTCTCTCAATAACAACGCACTCTCTCAACTTACGAATAGCTCTCGATATCAACGTATTTCACGTACCTCTCAAATACAACCGTTCATCCGTTTACATATTCACACCATAAACATTGTCACCGCGATTTCACACACACACTATAAACAAAGTACACTATCAAACTCACACTTAGCTCATAATTAGAATTGTAACTTATAGGAAGAATATATTTTGTACTACTATTTTGTTAATTAAAAATCTTAGTTGTTATTTATTCTACCCTTAAAATCAACCCTGGATCGACTGAAGCGTCCGGTAGGGCAGAAAGGGAGGCTTTACCCCCTCCATACAAAATAACAACCGTTACACCTACAACGAAACAACTCCTAAAAGCTATAAAAAATGCATGCGGTGTGGATTTAGACAATCAAATCCTTATTACAATATTCAACAACAATAAAAACTGATTCAAAATTATTTTATTTTGACCATCAGGAAATTTCCAGACACGTGTACAACCATGTTAATTCAACCCACATCATCATCAAATCATTCTGACTCATCCGAGCCCAGTAATACAATTCCACACACAATAAGAAAAATTCCCGGAAACATTAACTACGTTGAATTGTTATACTATTTCGCCTTCGAATACGGGCTACCAGAACCAGAATTCTACGTCATACTTACCGACAAGAAAACTTCTTTTTCACCTCTTTATTACGTATATTGCTCTATTGGTGATAAAGTAACAAAACACTCAGGATACTCCATTAAAATCACAAATCAATTCTCAGCTCTTGATCTATTAAAATTTTTCGTTTTGACCCACGATCTGTGTAACACATCAGATCTATTTGCCAGAAATAATGCACTTACAAGAGAAATAGGCGTCCAAACAGATCCAAGACCAAAACTAGTACAATGGGAAAACTCGTGTCAGTTTTGTCTAACTAGAGGACACCCAATTAAACACTGTCGTGTCTTCCAAAAAATTCCACACAAACAAAAAATCTTTAAAGAACCAATCTACCTATTACAAGAACACCCTGAACTCCATAAAACAATAAAACTCCTACGCACCTTTTTCCAACAACGTTTCTAAACTAAAATTACTAACAATTTGCTTGCAATGTTTTAGGCAAACCTTGATCCAAACGCATGCAGAAGATATCAATTATTGTTTGTTTAGGAAAAAAACGGGACAGCAGCATGATCTGGACACACGTAAACGTAGCCAACATCATCATCACACTTTTCATCCCCACAAATCAAGCAGAACCATACTACATCCAAAACTCATTCACACAAAACTCAGGAATCTATTTCGAACCTCTTGAAAATATTAACCTAATCTCTGAAAAATGCCATCTCCTATCTCATTTTGACACAACTGAAATCCTCAAATTCGGAGTAGATTTATTAAAAGTATTCGAAATCTATGGTAATTCCGATAGAACTCGATATAGTGTCATCTTACAAGTCAACACACAAAAACTAATCGTAGAAACCCTCATAAAAGAAATTTCAACAATCCTGAACAACACCCAAAATATGACATTACAAGGAAACACTCACAAATTCCAAAATGCACTTACAAAAATGCAACTTACTGACGAACCTACTATAAATATACCAGAAGAAAAAACTTACATTTTTCCCAACTACCTATCAAGAATCTTCAACAAATTCAGTTACGCAAAAGAAACCCTTTCCAAACTAATTGAGAGCAACAAAATCAGTAACTATCACTTAGAATTTTCAACCATATGGATTGAAACACTACAACAAGCTGTAAAAAAATACATATTATGTTTACAACAAATGTTAACTATTCTAACATTCACAACAAACAACAAATGGCACCCAGCTTTACAAACATCACTCCCCTTAAACCTTCTTCAAGAACTAACCTCCAGCAAAATTACCTTTTCCGACCAATTAAAGATATCCCAAATTGATACCTTTCTGTATCAAAATAAACTAATAATCTCTCTATCACTCTCACTCATATCCCCCTCTCAATATCGCATTTTTAAACCACACCCATCCCTTAACTTCTTTACATTTGAAACCAAGTACACAGTATCTATCTTTCTCAAACCAGAGAAACCCTATATAGCACTATCTCATAACAACGAAACCTATTTCACGTTCGACGAAAACTTTCTACAAAATTGTCAACAATTTGCTTCAGGAACAATCTGCAATTCAATCTTACCAACATTCAACAAAAACACTCACCCGACCTGTGAAATTACCCTACTTTTAGAAAACATACCCTACCACTGTTCTTTCACCCTACAAATCTCAAAAAATATACAATGGACCCCATTAAAGTCCTTTTACGGATGGCATTATTCAACACTATTCCCTACCGAAATCGAATTCCACTGTCCCAATACTCGACCAATCCAATTAATGATCGACAATTCTGGCATTTTACAAATCCTACCAAACTGTAATATCGAGACCAACAACTTTATATTGCCTAAAATTACAACAACTTCAAAGACACTAAAAAATCAATCATTTATTCCAAATACATACATACCTCTTCATAAAATCGCTCCAAATCTCGCCAATTTATCAATAACATCAAACAAGCTTCTAGAAAAACTCTTCACCCAATGGGAGAATAACAACGAAATCCCCCTATACACTCTTGAACAAATTCTCACTCTCTCACAAATCCACGACGAAGAAGAAACAATCAGACAAAAATTCGAAAATCTATTAATCTACCTATTCATCACCATTATAGCCATCGTCACTTGCTTTCTTCTACCTTACGAAATATACACCACATCAATCTAATAAAATTTTCGCCCTTTTAAAAGACTGTAGATCAATCCCTACTCACACAAACTTAAACATTCTAGACGAAGAAAATTCAGACACACTACTCTCACAACCACCTGTGGAAACAGCAGTTTAAAAAACAAACAATGCACACCCTAATAAAA
The DNA here is from genome assembly GCA_900474275.1 of Synergus japonicus. Taxonomy (NCBI): domain Eukaryota; kingdom Metazoa; phylum Arthropoda; class Insecta; order Hymenoptera; family Cynipidae; genus Synergus; species Synergus japonicus. The sequence continues at coordinate 17,005 of UCOH01011270.1, forward strand.
CGCCATGTCTCCAACCTCATTCCAACAAGGACATCCAGGTTCAGCTGGTCAAGTCCGGAAAAGCAATAAACTCTAAACTTTTCCTTCCTAGATCATAATCTCAAAAAAAAAATATATATAAATAACAATAATAAAAAAATATATCGCATAAAAAAAAATATATATATCTTGATAAAAATTGCCATACTGCAATTTAGAACTAAAGAACCAAGAACAAATTCCTCTCATCAAAAGTATACATTAAGCATGAAAATCATATCATAAGCATGAAAACCCAATACAGTAGACAACAACACAGTTATAAACTCTATTAAGACCAATGAAATTTATTTATTGGTATATATTATATTTATAATATATAAAATGCTACCGGAGGAATTTGTTCCCCAAATCGCGGACGAAGCAGAAAATGCAGAGGAATTTACGGGTTTTATCCCCAATAAAACTAACAACTTTTTCTGCTGTAAACGATTATCGGAAGAAGGTTACTTCATATCTACAAACGGGCCATTGACATATTGCATCTCATGCATCACCGATCCTAATTTTCAATTATCCCAAGCTAACTATATTTTTGTCAGAGATGCAACATGTCTATTATCAAAAAACGTAGAAATTAAATGCACAAAGTGCAAAATAGTTTTGTTCATAGCGCAAAGGCGCGTAGCAAATTGCCAAATATGCAAATTAGAATTAGCAAGAAGTAATCACCTTCCACAAAATCAAGAGAATTACGACTCTAACGCATCTACTGTAGATCTAGAATAAACTATGTAAAATAACTTAAATAAGCTCAATTCTTTTGTGTTTTTCTCCAAACTTGTTGCAGAAAATGGAAAACCCAATAAGAACAATCAACGCATCAGAGGTGGCTAGTCCGATACAATTGTTAAACGAACTTGCCATAGAGTACAATTTTTCCGTACCCAGGTACGAAATTAGCATAATTGCCAGTGGAATACCAATATTTTTATCCACTTGTTCCATAATATAAAATAATGTTAAATATACCGCAAGTAGTAATCATGCCTCAAATAAAAAGGAGGCATAGCATAACGCGGCACATAAAGTCATTAGTATCTTAACGGAAAAATTCGTATTCTGCGAACAAGCATTTTTAGACCAAGAAAGCGCAGAGAATCGCCAAGTACTTCTCAAATGGGAAACGAACTGCGAAAGGTGTTACCAGCGAGGTCACACAATAAATTACTGTAGAGGACTCACTCGAAACAAACAATTGTTAAAACCCAAAAGTTAATTCTCTAATGCATTCTCCACGACACCACATAATATACAAACACTAATCGTAAAATTAATATTGTAAACTAAATTCCTAAAATATAAAAAAAATATATATATATACTTTTATATTTTAAGGTATGATTAGAATCAACTAGCATATAAATCTAATATAAAAAAAAAGACAAATTAATCTAAGTTTTTTCTATTATAGGAACACTAAGTATGACCTGAATGAGCTTTGTTATGCACAAAATCGTATTCGTAAACACAATATCCTTTACCCTACAAGTAAGAGTCAACTAACATGATACCTCATAAAATCTATACATACAATGCTGACCTCCTTATTCAAATCACTTTTCATAACCTCTGCCGAGGCATCGACCATGGTGGCTCTCTTTTCACCACCACGCTCGATCTGGGGGGGGAGGTGTCATGTTAGCATGACATTAGTTAACTAATTCTTAATTAACTAATTATTAATTAACTATTAATTAATTGTTCGGCTATTAAGTAATTAATCATTATCATAATCACCATTGACAACCTGTAATCATTACATCATAAGGCATAGTTATAATTTTAAACATTAATTTAATTTACATTTATGTCACTGACCCTTACGACGCGAGCTACCTGCAACACTAATAAATCTCTAAATCTACAAAGGACATCGACTGTCATACCCAAACTCACGCCTTCAAAGGAACATTATAAACTCTATCTTTATAGGAGACACCCACAAGACTCATACACACTCTCAACCACTCAACGCATCTGTGAGAGGTCTAAAAACCACCCTCGCTAGTGCAACTGACCCAAAAAAAACGGATGGACACCTGCAGAGTATCCGTGTGCACTAACATTAGTCCATTGAAATTTTGCCGCACACGGACACCGCTCTAACACTACTCTATTGAAATTTTTGGTTTCTAAAGATCAACATAAAAACAGCACGACCCAAAAGAGCAGGTAGTATTCAGTATTCAGTATTCAGTATTCAATCTCCAATCTTGAGTCTCGGGTAAACAACACGTGCAGGGTGCAATTCTTCTACGAAAAACTCTAGTTTAGTCTTCAAGTTCGGTCTTCAAGGGCAGTTACCCAGTGCAATAGTTCTACGGTGAACACTCAGTCAGTGAGTCCAGTTCTCCACGGTATAAATCAGTTCAAGTGAAGTCAAGTCAAAAATTACGAGATTAATTTAGTGAAGATAAAATTCACTGGTGGCATTACGGGCCCTAAACAGTGAAGTTTCGAAAATCAAGTTATTACGGAAGTTCGATTTGTTGAAGTGGAGAAGTGTGCAAGAAGAACAAAGGGATTACCAATTAATAACAAAAGGCTCCAGCACAATCATCAATAAGAAGGTACCGTTTCCTCAATACTCAGGCTCACTTAGCTTTTCGTAAGGGTCAATTCTCGTCTAAGATTTATGTAATAATTCCAACAATTGTAACTTTTTAAATTAATAAATTTGTAAAACTTAATTTCACCTATTTCATTTGGCTTGTCCTTGTTCCCAGATTCGTATTAAGTTACGGACTGAAACAAGGGATTAGTAATATAGAAATTGAGTCTGTTGCCAGCTAGGTCGAATAATTAATAAATATTAGGTAGGACGTAACAATATGTTAAGTTTTAGTAATTAGGAATAAGACATTGATAAAGGACTTATCTTAATTTATAAGTAGTCTTAGATTTCTGCACGTGCCTCCTAGAAAGACACGTGTGCGATCAAGGCTAAGTCGACGGGCGTGACAAAGTCTTGCTGCCGCGATTCATGGAAATTCATGACGATTTGCATCTCTAAATATGGTATTGTAATTACCCTTTGGCGACATCGAAAACCTAAAATTCTAAATATTCGTCTGGAATCGCAAATCAGTTTTGACAGTTTACGAACCTCTCTCTCTCTTTTCAGGCGGATCTTAAAATCTAGATCACGTCAACAGTTTGATTATTCGAACCCCCCACAAAAGTGTTGCCATACATTTTAGAATTGTGCTCGCCAAAACTGTAAGTGTCGCAGCTCGAGATAAGATATCTTTGATATTGGAATTCGTCAACTCGTCTCTTCTCCGTGAATTATAATCGTTATCGTGTGTTGTGTTCGGAACGTTTTTAAAGCAGAGTTTTGTGAATTGAAGAAAGAAGATTTGTCTTAAAATAAATAAAGTATTCTTTTAAATATGGGGCATTCCATTTCAAATTTACAACCAAAATTTTGATTGCGCTGAAACTTTTTTTCTCTTTTTGTACACAAAAAGAAAGAACACGTATTTTTTTCAATATGATGTTGAGAGAGCTGTTTTTTCTCTTGAACCAGTCTTTACAAAAAGAATTGCTTTGAGTTATTTGTGGAGTGGATACTGAAGCATTCCTCCAATCCATTTTTTGACATAGAGCTCCAGACGTCAATAATCCATCGGTTTTCCGTAATTTGGAATCCTCTTCGTTACAGCGATCCCAATTGACTGTAGACAACCACCTCTTGTACATTTGGCATGTTAACAAAAAAAAAAAAAAAAAAAGAACAAAAGACATAAATACAAAAAAGTTAATTTTTACCGAAAGTGCTCTTTAGAAGTACTCTCGCTTAGACAATATGCTTACGACTGGATTCCCATTTATTTTCAGTTCAAGATTAGTAACGAGGAAAAATCCATCTTGTTACATTATATAATAGCGATTCATTAATCATTATTGTTACTGAATATACTTACCCGCAAAATACCAAATATCTTCGGACTACTGGCAGATAGAAGCGACATGAGTAGGTCAATTATTGAAATTATTACAAGTGAACCATCCATTATGTTCCAACCAGAAGTAAAGTATGCACTAGGACCATAAAGCATACCAGAAGCTACTACCTGTGAAAATAAAATATACGTTCAATTCCGCATATTTTGGATCATACATACAAGACAAGATGGAAAAAAAGAAGTCTTTAGACTTTCTAGTGGAAAATATAGTTGTAATCTTCAGTTCGTTGAATTTCAACTCACATGGGTTAGATTTTAACATTTTAAATGCAGTTTATGCTTTTTATTTAACTTTATTTAACATTTTATTTCTGAACATTTTATTGGGCAATTCGAAAATTCGAGAGATCTGCCAGCGCATTTCCAACATCCCCAATTATCGTTTCCTTTAAACCATTTTAAAGTTTCTTCACTAATACATTTAAGTTTAACAATTTTTAAAACTATCAAGAAAGGAATTTCATTCTGGATACTGGCTGGAAAGAGATGGATTTTGGAATTGGATTTTGACTTTAAGGATTCACTACAGATTGATTTAACATAATTATATTGCAAAATAGGGTGATGATCATTAAGGATATACCATAATTTCTTCTTAAAATAAATATCACAGGTCTGCAAAATATGAAGTTGTCATTGTATGGAAATACCAATAGTCAGATCCGAAGTAATTTGCGGCGTAAAACCCGAATCAGGGCTCAGAATTGCACCATCAAATTAAGTTTTCGAGTAGTCCTAATCAAAAAGTGCGAAAAACACGGTTTTTCGCTATATTTGAGCACCAATAACATAGCAAATTTTTATTATTTTTCAAATCTGATAAAACCATTAAAAAGGGCCACTTTTCAGCTTTTCACTTCACTATTTAAAAGTATGATTTAAATTTTTCTAACTGAAGATATCGCCGATTAAAAAAAAAAGGAATTACAGGTTTCGCAATGACCGACATATGGCGGGAAAAAATGATAGGATGTCCAATTTGTTTTTGAATAGCAGAGCCTTACCTGTCGTGGTTTTGATGTTATTTCGTTTGAGGTTATGAGGCTATAGCGTACGTGGGTGTTGTATGTGATGAGTACACAGGTGTGCTCATCTTCATATTCTCGATTGCGCAAGATCAAGAAAATAAAGGCTCATTCACAAGCCTAATAAATAGAATGCTCAAGGTCACGTGACCGAATATTCGAATTTTAATTATATAAAATAAATTACATGGCAGAATTGTAGATCTTAGGAGACTTTAGAATAAGTATTATATTTACTATAAAATCTAAGAAACGATGTGACGCTGTTTTACCATATGGACACTCATTGATTGAGGTACTTGTATTTCCGGGTTTATTTACTACTTAATCCGGGTTGCCTACGCCCAAGTAAGGTTTTATTGCGATACGGATGAAGGCCAAGCGTCATAAGTATAGCATCCACATTTACACTAATCCTTAGCGTGCCCTAACCATAAAAAGGATTTGGTATTCCCCAAAAATGCATCATCCAAATAGGAAGCGTCTTTCCACCTCTTCTCAAAATAGCAATTCTCCTTCTACTCCGAGTGTACTATCCAGCTTACGGTCCTCTAGTTT